>NC_051169.1:83154885-83184885 GCF_013339725.1 Rhipicephalus microplus | reverse complement strand
TTACGATTATCGCGTGCATCGTTGTGACCAAGGATGGTCTATCTGAGGAACAACGCCAGAAATGCCGGGGGAAAAGACGTCGGACTCCTACAAACACGCCTCTCCCCTCCGAAGTCCGTGACCTAAACTGGCTGAGGGAATGGGAGGCTTTACCAACGGCCGACCAACTTGCGGCGTGGGGCGTGGCGCCCTCCGCCACATGCCCGCAATGCGGTCACGTCGAAACACTGAACCATCCATGTCTTCCATGAATGTATAGTAGCGCGCACCTTTTGGTGCCTGGTATGCAGTGGAAGTCTAGTCACGGGGATAACTTCGTCGTACTCTTAATGACTGTCGGAGCCTTCGTCTTATGGAAAAGAAGGGGACTGGCCTACCTGAGGAGACGCCCTCAGAGAGCCATGTTTCCCCTACTACATCGGCTAAGAAACATAATGCTTATGTATCTTAACGCAGAACTAGTCATGCTGGGAGAGGAGGCTTTCCTCCGACGTTGGTCTACGTGATTTATTATCGTAAGAAACAACAGAGTGTCATGTCTTTCCTCCCCTATTGCGGAGGTGGGCGAGAGCTTGTACCACTGTGACATTGCAGTGTATATTTTCCTTTTCTTCCTCAAAAATATGTCCTTTTTGTGAAATATTGTTTGTGAGCGCGAGGGCAAACTGTCCCCACAGGTGAATGCAAAACATCACCCTACACTGTGAATTACTCCCCCCCCCCTTGTTTGTTCATATAGCCTTACTGTTTATTTAAATTTAATCATCTCAATGTCATGATTGTCCTGTTTTTGTTGTACATTTTTGCATTGTACGTAACTGCATATGCAATAAGTTCTTTTCGCTGTATATAACAGCTTGCATTTTACATACGCATTGTTCACCACTGTCCATTTTTCTGTGTGCGCGTAAGCTGTGTAAGATATATCCGGAAATAAAATTCTCCTAAACTAGGACGGCTTCCAGCTCTCCAATAGTTCCCATTAGCAGCCATTATCATGCACATTGAGCACTGTCTAACAGAAAAGGGTTGCTAGGTTATACTCGCTGGGCGTAACCTCTTTGGTTTTAGAAAGGTTTAGCGAGCGTTGGGCCACAGTGCCATGAATACAGTGAACTAGTATATACCATGAACTCGAGGTGGTTAAAGGTGGGAAGTAGACACGAAGCGTAAGCCGTAAGAAAGTGTGCGTGTGCCACCTCTCGTTTAGTCCTTGGGATGTCCGCTGGATGGCGGTGCTTCTACATGCGGAATATATGATCAAAAGATGCGATATGGTGGTACTTGGAGTATTGACTAGATGTACGAACGGACACACAGACAGATGCACGGACGGACGCACGGACGTATGGACGCGTGGACGGACGCAGGGGCGGATGCATGGACGAACGCAGGGACGGACGCACGAACAGACGCACGCGCGGATGGGCGGATTGACGCACGGACGGGCACACAGACGGACGCATGGACGGACGGAAGCAAGAACGAATGGACGGACAGGTGCTTCGCCCCACCCTCCATCATTCACCCCATGGATATGCTGCCATTTTTTTTATATTTAATCGAAGTCTTTTGCGTGATCATCATGTTTCTTTCGATGCCTTTGGACGCGTGCTGGCGTTCGACTGCACCTTCTTTGCATTGCGTGTAAGCTTCGATCCGTAGATGATCCCTCGGAGCGGAACTCCAATTCCGAATGAGAAGTTGCGAGAGGGAGTGGTGCGTGCCTCAGCTGTTCTCCCTCTTCTTGCCTAAAACACCAAAACGCGTAGTTTGTCCACCTCCGAAGCTGCGCTGAGACGACGAAGAGTATTTCCGAGAGTGGTACGTATTCAGAAACGGTCCTTGAATTTAACTTGACTTGCCGTAGCCTGCAATGCAGCACAAACGCGTCTCAAACGCGGTGTGTTTAGTCAGTGCTAACGCATGAAGCGCAAACGCTTTCGAAACGTGCTGCATTGAAGGCGGTGGCAAGTCAAGTTCAAGACATAAAAAATGGCAGCATATCCACGGAGTGAATGATGGAGAGTGGGGCGAAGAATTCGTCCGTCCATTCGTTCTTGCTTCCGTCCGTCCATGCATCCGTCTGTGTGACCATCCGTGCGTCCGTCCCTGCGTTCGTCCATGCATCCGCCCCTGCGTCCGTCCATGTGTTCATCCCTCCGTGGAGCCATCCGTTCGTCCATCCATGCATCTGTCTGTCTGTTCGTCCATCTAGTCAACGCTCCAAGCACCACCATCTCGCATATATTCATCATATTGCGCATATAGAAGCACCGCCATCCAGCGGACATTCTAAAGACTAAACGAGAGGTAGCATATGCACACGTTCTTACGTCTTGCGCTTCGGGTCCACTTCCCACCTTTAACCACCTCGAGTTCATGGTATATACTAGTTCACTGTATTCATGGCATTGCGGCCCAACACTCGCTTCGGCGAACAGCATTGCCCGCGAACTTTCGGACCGGGACGCTTTTACACATGACTTTGATTCTGCTGGATTCGAAAATCTGGAACGGGATACGCCCATGACATATAATGAAATTACTAAACATTACTACCTGGGGAGGAGAGAGTTTTCACACCCTCACAGTAGACTAAACAGAGCACAAGCGGTCACACTTAGACAGTTACAGACACAGTCTTATTACTCACCAGAACAGGTAAAAGAATGGTACGATATAAAAGATATGGATGTTGTTTGCAAGGCATGTAAGAAAGAAGTATGCACGCTTGGTCATATGCTCTGGGAATGTGGGTCGCTTGGCCGTGGCATTTCCTGGGAACGGTTTATAGAAATGAAGTCTCACGACCATATCCCCCAAGTCCTGGCTGTCCAGTACGCCCATGACAGGGCTAAAAGGCTTGACCTCCCAGCCCCAACGTGGGATTAGTCAGGCAGGTGGCTACACCCTGTACAGGACGTATAAATAAAGTTATTACCATCCATATATTCATCGAACACTCGCTATACCTTTCTAAAACCAAGGAGGTTATGCTCAGCGAGTATAACGTAGCTTAACCCTTTCTTGTCAGATAGTGCTTAATGTACATGACAATGCCTGCTAATGGGGAATGAGATACAGGAGAATTCGGCTTTTCGTTAACGCGCACACTGCGAATTTTTTGTTGTTTAACCACGCACAGGAGAAATCTCCCGCCAGCACCACCTTGCAGGTCAAAGCGTAAGACATGTTATGTACTACGACGAGGGACGAACGGGTGCTGCTTTAAGGAGCTTCGCCCGTAAAAAGCATATCAGTGTAGTGGTTGTCTCTTGTTTGAAGGAAATAAAACTTTTCTTTATCAGTGTAGTACAATCAGGTGGGCCAACGCACTGCCTGAAAATAGAAATGTTGGTATTACCTTAAAGGCATCTGCCAAACTTTTTTGAGAATGGTCAGAAAATGCTGCCGATCGGTAGTAGATGCTTCCGACAGCACACGAGCCAAAGATTATAGTGCAGCGCGCTGCCTAGATTTAACAATAAATTATCAGAGTCAGCTAAAATTGCTTTCTCTTCCCTCGACAAATCACACAATAAGCCCGAAAATCACCAGTAGTAAGCCCATCTATCACCCATTGGCTGATTTGAACATGGCGCGCTTGGTTGTTACAGATGTCGCCGCAAACCATTAAATGGTTGCAGAGAGGTGATTGGGTTGGGGCCTTATTGGCCTCCTACCCTCACAGCACTAGGTGGAACCCTATTCCGGGGCTCCATTGGCAAGCAACGCTGCCCGCGCCCGTTGAACCAGAGCCTCTTGGGCCTTCAGTTCTTGACAGCCGAGCAGGGCCGCCTTCCAGTCCTCTCTCGTGGGATTGGGGTTGAGGGGGATAGATGGATTAGACTGGCACGCCCAGACGATGTGAAAGGTGTCAGCCACCTCACCACAGAACTGGCACGTGCCATCAAAGGATGAATTGAAATGTTTTAGCACCGCCGGGCACAGTACAGTATTGGTAAACAGTTTTAAAAGGAGGCGCTCGTCAGCGCGATGCAGTCCCTTACAAGGGTCTGAATAGCTCCGGTGCTCCTCCTTGTAGTAATTGGTAATATCTTTGAATGAGAGGGCCGAATTGTCTGATTGCGAGTAGGCTTCCAAAGACAGGGAAATAGCCCGGGAAGAGAGTGCGCGGGCAGTCTGATCGGCCTGTTCGTTACCCCTGAATCCTTGGTGACGGGTGCTCAAACCAGATTTCGCGGAGTTGGATTAACGTATCGGCAGCTAGGTTCTAGTATGCGCCGAGCAAGCGGTGAAGCCCACCCTAGCTGATAGTTCCTACAGGCCCCTCGTGAGTCGGTGATGATATGTTTAGAAGAGGGATAGGTGAGAGCCAGAGCGATGGCAATCTCCTCCGCATGTGTTGCGCTTCTCAAAGTGAGCGCACGAAGAAGTTCGCAGCCCACACACAACACTTGCGACATAATACTGAGGTTACGCTGACACGAACGCAAGCGTGGCAACAGCTCAGATAGTGAGCGCGTCTCCGTACGAACGCGCGGACACGTCCCGTTTGTGGGCTTCCTACTCGCAATGCGTGGACGCGCAGCAACGACAACTTCGGTTATCTACTCATTCGCGAACACCGCGAAACACATATACGTGTGCCGCAGGAAAAAACAGTGAACGAAATACGCAGTACTCACAGAGCAAATACGAGACGCACTGGTGGGCTCCCAGCCGTCTCGCTTCACTTGAGCCACCATAGTTGTCGTCGACCAGGGCTAGCGGGAAGCGGAACATTCGCACCCCCTTTCTGTTGTGGTTAGCGCAGAGTGGTACGCAGCATCCAGGCATTCTAAGGCTTCACCGGCAGCGTTTAACACGCTACCGCAACGTTCGACGCTGTATATTGAGAACTAAACGCAACTGGGCGTAGACGCAGTGCGGGCACCAAGATGGGGCGACAGCGCGGCGTTGCTGTCTGGCAACATTGTGTTTTGGCGGGCGGTGGTACGTTGGTGGCATGTAGTGGGTCAAAGGCTGACATCACCCTAAAAACGGCCGTTCATGTAGGCTCCCTATTGCGCATATAGAAGCACCGCCATCCAGCGGACATTCCAAAGACTAAACGAGAGGTAGCATATGCACATGTTCTTACGGCTTGCGCTTCGTGTCTACTTCCCACCTTTAACCACCTCGAATTCATGGTATATACTAGTTCACTGTATTCATGGCACTGCGGCCCAACACTCACTTCGGCCAACAGCATTGCCCGCGAACTTTCGGACCGGGACGCTTTTACACATGACTTTGATTCTGTTGGATTCGAAAATTTAGAACGGGATACGCCCATGACATATAATGAAATTACTAAACATCACTACCTGCGGAGGAGAGAGTCTGTACCCCCTCACAGTAGACTAAACAGAGCACAAGCGGTCAAACTTAGACAATTACTGACACAGTCTTATTACTCACCGGCACAGGTAAAAGAATGGTACGATATAAAAGATATGGTTGTTGTTTGCAAGGCATGTGAGAAAGAAGTATGCACGCTTGATCATGTGCTCTGGAATGTAGGTCGCTTGGCCGTGGCATTTCCTGGGAATGGTTTATAGGAATGAAGTCTCACGACCATATCCCCCAGGTCCTGGCTGTCCAGTACGCCCATGACAGGGCTAAGAGGCTTCACCTCCCAGTCCCCACGTGGATTAGCCAGGCAGGTGGCTACACCCTGTACAGGACGTATAAATAAAGTTATTACCATCCATCTATTCATCCAACACTCGCTAAACCTTTCTAAAACCAAGGAGGTTACGCTCAGCGAGTATAACGTAGCTTAACCCTTTCTTGTCAGATAGTGCTCAATATACATGCCAATGGCTGCTAATGGGGAATGAGATACCAGAGAATTCGGCTTTTAGTTAACGCGCACACTGCAAATTCTTTATTGTTTAACAACGCACAGGAGAAATCTCCCGCCAGCACCACCTTGCAAGTCAAAGCGTAAGATATGTTACGTACTACGACGAGGGACGAACGGGTGGCGCTTTAAGGAGCTTCGCCCGTAAAAAGCATATCAGTGTAGTGGTTGTCTCTTGTTTGAAGGAAATAAAATTTTTCTTTATCAGTGCAGTTCAATCAGGCTGGCCAATGCACTGCCTGAAAATAGAAATGTTGGTATTACCTTAAAGGCACCTGCCAAACCTTTCAGAGCATGGTCAGAAAATGCTGCCGATCGTAGTAGATGCTTCCGACAACACACGAGCCAAAGATTATAGCGCAGCGCGCGGCCTGGATTTAACAATAAATTATCAAAGTCAGCTAAAAATTACTTCTCTTCCTCGACAAATCACACAATAAGCCCGAAAATCACCAGTAGTAAGCTCATCTATCACCCATTGGCTGATTTGAACATGGCACGCTTGGTTGTTACAGACGTCGCCGCAAAACGCCGTCACCTGTCCACGCGTGCGCGCGCGATCGCACTAAAAAATGCCGTGTATTCCCCCCCCCCCCCCCAAAAAAAAAAAGAAAGAAGTGCTCAAGCTCACGACGTGCAAGTGACGTTTTTTTTTTTTTTTTGCCCCTCCCATCTCTCTATGTTAGCTTCAGACGCTTTCGTCAAGTCGAGAAAGAGAGAAAAGAGAGAGAGTACGGCACTCGTACTGACTGATTCTTAATATTTTGGCGGCATTGAGTTTGTGAGGACTTTCCAGTGACTTCATTTCATGCTAACTAAAAAAAGTGTTTCAGGGCCTCTTTAAGAATTGTGTAAAACTATATATATGTCTGCACTTCTGCGAACAAACAGCAGCACGTACCCGCAGAAAAAAATGGCGTTTTTCTCAAGTTGCCTGTTGAGGTGCATGCCTGCATTTTTTTATAAAATCAATAAAAAATAATGAGTTTTCGAAATATTTGGTAATATTTGAGTAAAGACAAGATTTATGTTGTTTTCGCGTTACTTTTGTCGCATTGCAAACCATCAAGTATCGCGAGGGTTGTGGGAGCCACGACGTCCACGTCAGGCATGCCGAGTTTGTGTGAGAAGCTGACGAAACGGCGAATGACACTGTTGGACCCGCATCATTGCCGTACGGCTCTGCACAATACATCATCTGTTTAATACGTAAATACGACTTTAGAAGTCATGTTTGAAATTTGTATCCGTTATGCGGGACGTAGACTTAGCGATAAAGAATACAGGCCATTTTTTGAGTTTATTAGCGATAGCGAGAGTTCCGATTTGAGGAGCCGCGATAATAAGCGTGCTGAAGCAGAGATATCAACAAGCAAAAACCGATTGACTAATGTTGCTGCTGATGATAAAAACGTTCAGTTTGAACATAACCATGAACTCTTTGGTAATGATGTTAAACGTGGGATGCCACGTTTAACATCATTACCAAAGTCCTTACAGTCCTTACTTTCCTGTATATGACTCCCGTTAAAGAGTTACCTTAGTTGTTTTTTTTTGCCTCCTGTAACTTTTCGGTTGGAGTATAATGATCCACAAAGAAACTTCACACACCCCTTTAAGAGAGGCATGCGTGTGTCAAGGCAGGAGTGAGAGAAAAGAGTCAAAGAACTTTTTTTTTCTTAGAGTGCAGGAAATGCCACGGCCAAGCGACCTACATTCCAGAGCACATGATCAAGCGTGCTACTTCTTTCTCACATGCCTTGCAAACAACACCATATCTTTTATATCGTACCATTCTTTTACCTGTGCCGGGTGAGTAATAGGACTGTGTCAGTATTGTCTAGTTGACCGCTTGTGCTCTGTTT
Organism: Rhipicephalus microplus; assembly: GCF_013339725.1. Lineage (NCBI taxonomy): Eukaryota > Metazoa > Arthropoda > Arachnida > Ixodida > Ixodidae > Rhipicephalus > Rhipicephalus microplus. Next base: position 83,177,148 of record NC_051169.1, on the reverse strand, counting down.
AGTCTACTGTGAGGGGGTACAGACTCTCTCCTCCCAGGTAGTGATGTTTAGTAATTCATTATAGTCATGGGCGTATCCCGTTCTAAATTTTCGAATCGATAGGAGATGAGGATCATGTTGAAGTGGAGCTGTGGGTAAGCAAGCGATCCTTTATTGGTGATAACGATGGCTATGATGAAAGCGTTTAACATGAGGACTAACGCGTTGATGATGGCGACAATGAAGGTGGCTTTATTTACACTTGCACATGTAATACTATTGTATGCGCGTAAAAAAACTATTTAGTTGCACAACTGCAACTAGATTAGTTGTGGGGAAAGGGCTAGAGTTAAGCGAGACGCGGGCCGCGGGCCGCCCTTGTATCTTGGCCTACGCTGCGTCTACGTCGTCTAATTGGCTACCCAAGATTCATTAGAGAACAACGCTAGTTTTCGATATTTGTGCCTAGGGACAGCGTGAACGCAAGAGCGCAAGAGTGGCTTCAGTTCTGTGCATGCAGCCTGTGGCTTGAAAATTACCTGGGTTCCTTAGCTCCTTGGGGTATCAATTTTAAAACTCTGTAATGTTTAGCTTTATTATTTCATGTGTTTCGAAAAAGTTTAATTCGACGCAGTACGTAACCAACAATAGGACATAGTGTCGTACAACAAAGACAGCAGTAACACACACACACACACGCACGCACACACACACACACACACACGCACGCACACACACACACACACACACATACACACAACGAAGAAGCACATTTTACAGAGAACATTATGTTAAAATGTCGAAGTCCACGGAATGCCGGGAATGTGTAAAGAGATGCGAAGTGCTAAGTGGCTATGTTATTCTAAGAAAATAAAGGTTTATGTTTCTCTTTTCTCTCAGTGCTTACTTTCCTGTATATGACTCCCGTTAAAGAGTTACCTTAGTTGTTTTTTTTGCCTCCTGTAACTTTTCGGTTGGAGTATAATGATCCACAAAGAAACTTCACACACCCCTTTAAGAGAGGCATGCGTGTGTCAAGGCAGGAGTGAGAGAAAAGAGTCAAAGAACTTTTTTTTTTCTTAGAGTGCAGGAAATGCCACGGCCAAGCGACCTACATTCCAGAGCACATGATCAAGCGTGCATACTTCTTTCTCACATGCCTTGCAAACAACAACCATATCTTTTATATCGTACCATTCTTTTACCTGTGCCGGTGAGTAATAGGACTGTGTCAGTAATTGTCTAAGTTTGACCGCTTGTGCTCTGTTTAGTCTACTGTGAGGGGGTACAGACTCTCTCCTCCCAGGTAGTGATGTTTAGTAATTTCATTATGTCATGGGCGTATCCCGTTCTAAATTTTCGAATCGATAAGGATGATGAGGATCATGTTGAAGTGGAGCTGTGGGTAAGCAAGCGATCCTTTATTGGTGATAACGATGGCGATGATGAAAGCGTTTAACATGAGGACTAACGCGTTGATGATGGCGACAATGAAGGTGGCTTTATTTACACTTGCACATGTAATACTATTGTATGGGCGCAAAAGAAAATATTTAGTTGCACAACTGCAACTAGATTAGCTGTGGGAAAGGGCTAGAGTTATGCGAGACGCGGGCCGCGGGCCACCCTTGCATCTTGGCGTACGCTGCGTCTACGTCGTCTCATTGGCTACCCAAGATTCATTAGAGAACCACGCTAGTTTTCGATATTTGGGTCTTGGGACAGCGTGAACGCAAGAGCGCAAGAGTGGCTTCAGTTCTGTGCATGCAGCCTGGTGGCTTGAAAATTACCTGGGTTCCTTAGCTCCTTGGGGTATCAATTTTAAAACTCTGTAATGTTTAGCTTTAATTATTTCATGTGTTTCGAAAAAGTTTAATTCGACGCAGTACGTAACCAACAATAGGACATAGTGTCGTACAACAAAGACAGCAGTAACACACACACACACGCACGCACACACCACACACACACACGCACGCACACACACACACCACACACATACACACAACGAAGAAGCACATTTTACAGAGAACATTATGTTAAAATGTCGAAGTCCACGGAATGCCGGGAATGTGTAAAGAGATGCGAAGTGCTAAGTGGCTATGTTATTCTAAGAAAATAAAGGTTTATGTTTCTCTTTTCTCTCAGTGCTTACTTTCCGTATACTCCCGTTAAAGAGTTACCTTAGTTGTTTTTTTTGCCTCCTGTAACTTTTCGGTTGGAGTATACTGATCCACAAAGAAACTTCACACACCCCTTTAAGAGAGGCATGCGTGTGTCAAGGCAGGAGTGAGAGACAAGAGTCAAAGAACTTTTTTTTTTCTTAGAGTGCAGGATACGATTACACGTCAAAAAAAGTCACGTTGCACAAGCAGTGATATCAACTACGCCGCAATAGTTTCCGACGTTCTGCGCCTGTGGATGAGGTCATGGGTTCTAGTTCAAGGTGGATTCTGCTACTATCAGGATCCAAAAAAAAAATAGATATCTTGAGGTGCTCTCCGCACTATGCGGCATCCATCTTAGTTTCTGTCTCGGTCGTGCACGCCTTACAAGACAAAGTGATTTTTAACGACAGTCGTTCAGTTTTGGCACTACCTAAATGAACCCGACACTCCAAGAGGGTCTCTGATGCTCGGCCATGTACGTTAGAAGTTCCGCATTCCGTCGTCACCACAAACAATTTTGCCTTGTTCAGAGCTATCCCGGAAATATTCGCTTAACCCATTTCTTTAATGTGCCCATCGCAGGCTGCGAAGCTTGTGTAGAACGCAGAGTTACTGGTAGGTGGCAGCACCATGTCGTTTTAGTGATGCGTGGAGAACACGCATGTTTTCGTGCATAGCGCCACATTTTCAGTGGAGCGTAAGAAACACTATAAGATCTTTAGAATTATGTATATGTGCATGTCTTAATAAACATTCACCCTTATGTGTATGTATTGATGTCGTACCTCAGATATGCGTAATATGTAATTTTTGATCGACAATGTTTACAACTATGAACGACGGCACCATATCCAGATGGCTGGCTTTGAGCAAGCAGTTAACTTTCACCGACTGGTTGACTTGTGGGGCAGACAGACAAACAAACAGACGGACAGAAATTTCTGCATTAAGACTACAAGCTTTAAAAGTCACGATCCTTAGAAAGATGAGATTTCCATGATATTCCGCTTGTTTTTCGTGCGTAATCTGCCTTTTGTGTCACACGTGTGCACGAAAAAATTCAAAATGTTTAAGATTCCCTAAGCTCATCTTTTCTGTTGCTGGTTGTCGTTGTCACGCGTGCATTCGAAACCCATAAGACAATATGTCTTATGGGTTTATATATATATATATACATACATAAGGGAAAGAAGTCTATATCTAAGGGCTCGTTTTTCCGTGTTTTGACACAATATTAATGAGATCTAACATACAGTAATGCCAAGGAATTTACAGGGGAAGATATTAGAACCAATGGAATGTAAATAAGAGAAGAAAAGTCGATGAAAAAATAACCAGCCGTGAGCAGGAATCGAACTACGACCTTTGAATAACGCGTTCGATGCTCTAAACCACTGAGCTACCACAGCGGCCTTCCCTCCATCCACTTTTTGGAGTTTATATGTGATTTAGAAGTACGGGTGACATTCAGCGCCATCTATAAGCCAAGCGACGAGTGTGAACCACTCTTTTATGCGCATGTTTGACGTCACGTAGCACGTGAACTTAGTACGAGCGAGCAGCTGATTAATAGTCCCTCGTATACAACCTAATGACACCAAGTCTGCCAGTACGAGACCCTCGTTAAATGAAATAACGGAAAGAAGTGTATACCTGAGGGCTCGTTTTTCCGTGTTTTGACACAACATTAATGAGATCTAACAGACAGTAATGCCAAGGAATGTACAGGGGAAGTTATTAGAACCAATGAAATGTAAATAAGAAGAAAGAAAACTGGATGAAAATAACCAGCCGTGAGCAGGAATTGAACCTACGACCTTCAAATAACCGTTCGATGCTCTAACCACTGAGCTACCACAGCGGCCTTCCCTCCATCCACTTGTTTGGGTTTATATGTGAATTTAGAAGTAGGGGTGACAGTCAGCGCCATATATATATATGTGTGTGTGTGTGTGTGTGTGTGTTGTGTGTTGTGTGTGTGTGTGTGTGTGTGTGTGTGTGTGTGTGTGTGTGTGTGTGTGTGTGTGTGTGTGTGTGTGGTGTGTGTGTTGTGGTGTGTGTGTGTGGTGTGTTTGTGTGTGTGTGTGTGTGTGTGTGTGTGTGGGTGTGTGTGTTGTGTGTGTGTGTGTGTGTGTGTGTGTGTGTGTGTGTGTGTGTGTGTTGTGTGTGTGTGTGTGTGTGTGTGTGTGTGTGTGTGGGTGTGTGTGTGTGTGTTGTGGGTTGTGTGTGTGTTGTGTGTGTGTGTGTGTGTGTGTGTGTGTGTGTGTGTGTGTGTGTGTGTGTGTGTGTGTGTGTGTGTGTGCAAGAAAGAGACGACGAAACTTTCGTGGAAGCGTCTTTAATTCACGTTTTGAGCTGGTAGACCAGCCTTCGTCTGTGTACGTCACTCTGACGAAGGCTGCTCTACCAGCTGAAAACGTTAAGTAAAGACGCTTTCACGAAAGTTTCGTCGTCTCTTTCTTGCTACAATACGTCGGTCCAGCGTGAATGACGTTCAACAAATCTGGTATATAGATATATAGATATATATATATATATAGATATATAATATATATATATATATATATATAATATATATATATATATATATATATATATATATACGGCTGTCGAAGCCAGCTTTCGCGCTGTCTAGACAGCGCGGAAATAGCAACGTATTGTCGGGCTGCCGGAATTCCGCTTGTGGCGCAATTTCCTCAGCTGCAAACATTGCTTCTCCTAATATCTTGCAGCATTGCAGTGCAGCATAGGCCAGTACAATCCGAAAACAAGAAAAAAAAGGCTCCTATTTTCCTGGGACGCTGGTTCCGTCGGACGATGGGCGCTTCTGAAGCGCCTTGTGTAGTTGTAATTGCCTCGGGAGATGATTGTATCATGTTTCCTTCGTTCGTCTGCGTATACTGCATGCCGTCTCTCTGACATGATGAATCAACTGAGCCTATACGCCGCATCGGTGCTGTTGAATGCCCCAGGCCAGCTAACGTGGGTGAGTTGCGGCGACTCGATCTAATGCATCTTCGCTTCCTCTTGCATCTTTCTTGTTTATAGGCAGCCTGTACGCAGTAAGTATGATCTAGCATAACGTAGTGATTCCATTTGGTAATGAATGCTATTCCTTCCCAGACTAGTGTGTGGCCGCATTATGCTCCACCCTTGCGAACGCAAGCATCAGAATATACTGCCATGAATGAACAATCCTTAATAAACGAACAAACACAAAGCAAAAGTAGTGATTATATAAAATACTAACTATGGCAAGTTCACGCTGGCCTGGGAGGTTATAACAAAAGCGCTACAAGAAGGAAATGAACATGAAACGTAAAAAAAATACACGAGCAATTCATACTAAAAACCATGAGGCTCTCTTGCACTCAAGTCTCTATACTAATTGGCAGTAGAATGACATGTGGGGCTTATGAAAAAAGTTTTCAGTAGTGCATGTCAATGACAAACATCTACTTGTGCAGCTACTGCCATGTGAAGTTCAGTTGGGAGACAACGTCGTGAGTCAAAATTTGAAGGAGACGGTGCGTTTCGGGCATATAATACGTGCTACTATATATAACTGATACATTTATCTTCTTCATTTCTAATGTTGATCAAGTATCGTGCTTCGCGTCCTGACAAGTTTCACTCAGTTACCTTTTTTTCTTATTTCTTTTTTTGCATTTATTATTTTTGCGGCGTACAAGACTACATTTATTTTAATGAATTAAACGTTGTTTTCGTGAGATAACTTGGTATTCTTTCGACGTAGCGAAATCCAGTTCCCAGAATACTGATGCCAGCGTACCGTCTGACATAAGAGAAGTGTGTGTCGCGGGAAAACACAACTGCAATGCGCATAACATACCGTGATACCATACGGAAGAGAGTGTTCGGCGGGATTAACGTTTACGTTATCATGAAACTTGCATTAGAACTACTGTTTATGTCTCACCAAAGTGCTCTGTGGCTCTTTCATTTGATAATATTGGCATCGTTGGGTGTTGTGCCGCCCCCCCCCCCCACTTTCTTTTTTCTTGCTGGGAAGCACTTAATCATCTAATGAAATTGTTAACTACACACAGCACCGAGGCACAGCGCTCAGCTCATTAAACCCTATACGCGGTGTGGTGCTGTATGTACTTTGCGAAGTGTCGCCAGAAATGCGCGGGAAGTACGAATACCACGTGATTGACAGCCTAGCAGCGCGACGTCATGGCGGTGCCTCACTCTCGTTGAAATTTCCACAAACTATACCACTCTGTAATAGAAAGTAACGAAGCAGAAAAGAGAAGACGAGCCAGCGGATGTTTGCACTCTACCCACTTCGACCGATACTCTGGTCAGCCCGCATCGCAGCGAAAGTGCGTCAACCGTGGCACATTATACGGCGCTAGCCCTCGATATTGCGGAGAGCTAGCCTGGCTTAACGTGATTCGACAGCGCTCTAATTAGATTTACAGTGTTGGTAATGTAAACGAAGTGGAAAATTATGAACGGGATAATATTTCAGTATGCGCCGAACAACATAGGCTATAACGTATAGGAGTGCTTGCTGTCAGCGCGTGCTTACTCTTCGGTGAGTTGCTCTCTCCGTAGTCATGGCAACGAGCGTGGGTGGCGAGATTGAATTCTCGGACAGGCGTACAACGAACGCGCTGAAACTCTCACGCTTAAACGGACCTACAGTAACCCTTGAACGCTTGATAGATAGAGTGGGCGCGGACTGAGTAGCTCAGTGCATAGGTAGAAAAGCCGTCGAAGGGACTCTATTGAGATAGGGTAGGGCGAGTTGCTCAAGCGTAACTGCATGATAATATTATTTGTGACAAAACTTGATATTTTTGCACGATATCGCGCCGTGCGAACTTCACGCGTGAGTGCCTTCTGTTTTCAACTGGGCGTCCTTGGTAAGGTCATTTAAAGAGCTATTGCGAACGCTATTGTTCATTAAAAATTTCAGCACAACTTCTTGCTGCTTTTGCTGAATGCATGATCCTGTACTCGTTTATGCCATCAGCACATTTTTCCAGTCATATCTCGAAAATGCCGAGTGAGGTTTTAGTTGAGCAGGATTATTGAAATAATTCCATCGAACCAGTGGCGTAGTCTGGGGGTAAGGGAGGGGGCCACACCAGGCCTAGGCATACAGAGCAAAAAAACAACCATTTCAAGGGATTGATAGGGCCTTTTCAATGGTGCGAAAATGGGCATTTCAAAAAAGTACCCGCTCCCCCCACCCCCGAAAAAAAATTCTGCCTACGACCCTGTATCGGGACCATGTGTCTTACGGGGCATTGTTTGCGTAACAAACACGAAATATAACTGATTCTGTTACGTTTCTTGTATAAAAGCCACACATTCACGGGAGCAATGGGTGACACCAAAGAATGGGACTGCCAACAAGGGAGGAAGAGACCCCTCTGCCCCCCCCTCTCCCCAACCTCATTGCTTCAGATATTTTTAACTGCGTTATCGAGAGGGACTCGGTGGGAGAAGGCAGACCACAGCAGGAAGGGGAGTTAAACAAGATGTTCTTTTGGGCGCGTGATGGGCTCGGACTGTGGTCTGAATGATGTGCAATGACCAATTGGCTGGATGAAACCTTCACAGAAGCATGCAAAGTGGGTGTACCAGCTTATCCCCTCGTATTGTCGTCCTCTGTACTTGTGTGTTGTCCACTTGCGCTCAACTCTATTGCAGGATGGGGAGGTTGGAGGCTTATTGGGATAGAGTTGGGCGTGGGAAGAATGTTTTTTGAGGGGGGGGGGGGGGGGGGCATCGCGAAATGGTAATTTTGAGCTCTGTGTGCCATGGGACAAAACGTTTCGGGAGAGGAAGAGCGCACGAGCCTGGTGGACCACCTCCTGTGTACGCCACTGATCTAGAAGGTTCATGCTTATAACAAGCAAAAAAAATATTGCGACATTTTCCCTGGACACGAGACGAAAAAGCCCGCTTTCTTCAACTTGTGTCCTGTCAGGATTCTGTGCACTTTTTTTCCTGCTTTGAGGGAAGGGGAGGGGAAGGTGTAGGAAGAAAACTGATAATGGTCATGAAATTTCTCATGAAATGATCAAAGCAGTATGCTCTGTCGAAAAGATTGGTGGCGCGAAAGGCAAGTAGAATGCAGCCATTTTGTTGTTTCTGTATTTAATGCAACCGTAGAATTGCTTCCCGGTGAAAAGGTCACCATTTGGTTTTCTTGTCGTGTTTAAAGTGCTTGTTTATCCCCCCCCCCCTTTAAGAAAGAAAACAGGGGAGTGTACACACACACGCACGCATGCACGTGCACACACACGAACCTCCAACACTGTACTTTATGTATTACACCTCTGATACATTTCGACCTGCTTTTTCCTGAGAACCTAATCAGTACATTGCTTACAGTCACATGCCAAACTCAGGTTTTACCCTTGTTACCTTTTTTTAAACACTTTTTTTTAATTACTGTGACACATTTCCGCTCTTCATTTATGTTAGATTGGCTGGAGCCCGTTCAACGTTCTGGTGGTGCGCCCCCCTCCATTTTTTAGTTATTTTCAAATATAAAAGATCGATAGAGCACGCACGTACGCACTCACAAAGAAGGGCGTTTGGTGTAAACGGTTCAAGGGGCTTTACAACTGTGGGCCTGCAATTGCTGCATTCGAGCCCCTTTTATCGAGCACAGGCCGAATTTGATGGTTATCAATTAGCACACGCCGTCAGACAGCTGGCGAGGATAGATTCGAACAGGAACTGCAGTGTCCCATCAATCGACGTAGCGCTTTACTGCCTTCCCGCACTTATACGCACCATTCCCTTTTCTAGCTGTAAATCACGTGTGAATGAGCCGGCAATTGAACAATATGACCGAGCTCCTCGCGGCCAGAAGGTTATTGCCCCTGGCCCCGCAGCAGCGGTTGCATCGAAACCGCTGTATTCCGAGCTGTATTGTGTTCGAGCCCTACTGGAATGCATCCACAGGGAATCGAATTGACGACTTTCCGTTCAGCAGGCAGGACACATCACCTGCTGAGCCATATATGCTACACCCACTCTGTGTTCACGTGGGGCGTTCTTCTAACAAAAAGCCTAATGCAGAAACAAACAAACAAACAAAAAACGCCAGGCCTGCACGGAAGTCGCCGCACAGTCACAGTGAAAGCTGGAAAAGCGGCCTTTCAGAGCAGTTTTATAACACTCATTGGGTAACTACTGCAAGCACACATTCTTGATGCCCACTGTGGTATTAATAGTAAATATTTTGGGTTGTAGGCTGGCATTCGCTAAGCTATCCTTCGTGACTTTTCCGAAAAGCGAGGTATCTGCTAAACACTTGAAAGGAATTTTGTGTCAATCGTTCATGCAGTGGCGTACGACGGTGAGGAATTATGCCTGATGTGGGTAGGCGCCACAGTTAATAGGTGAACAAGAACAACCTTTTGTATTGCGTTGGAGCATTGGACGACCCAGTCGTTATGCTATTCACATTGTACGACGACTGGTTATTCTTTCGTTGTGTTAAAACGCTTCATAAGTCGTATTAACGCGATTTATTTCCCGACGTAAAGCCTACCTAAGGCAAGTTTGCCAACAATTCCCAAGCATCGGCGTGGCTCAGAGGCAGAGTACTGGACTGAAACCCAGTGGACCCGGGTTGGAGCCCCAATGTGTAATTGGTACTGGTCTTTTTATAATTTAGTGCGATGTGGTTACGGACACCGGTGGCGGCGTGGCAGCGGCGGATAACTATGGCGCCGCGCGTGACCCGAGTTTATCTCGTAACAGCTTTCGATGTAAAAATAGACTAAATTTCACGGGAGAGTAAAGTGTGCCTAAGTATCATCAGCTTCTACAACAAGTTCGAATCAACATTGGGCAATTCCGAATGGTAACCTCAACTCAAAAAAGGCTGTTTCTAATAAAGAAAAATCAGATGAATGCTCCAACTGCTTCAATCAGACTGAACCATATTTATTAAACCAGCATTTCGTCAACACTCACGACCAAAACAACCAAAATGGTTTCTACCAAAATATTTCATTTGTACCCTAGATGCATTGAAATCGTGTTTGCGTTCTCATGTTAGTTTTTCTAGGGCGAGCGTACACTTACTGAAGGACATGATTTTCTGTCACAAAACGTGAATATAAAGAGTAAAGTGTCAACTTTCCTACTTTTTTTTTGCATCTCAGTGTATCTTTGTGGCTTTAGCACAATAGTATGATGTCCTCCTTTCATATATATATATATATATATATATATATATATATATATATATATATATATATATATATATATAAATAAGGGAAAGAAGTGTATACCTAAGGGCTCGTTTTTCCGTGTTTTAACACAATATTAATGAGATATAACAGACAGTAATGCCAAGGAATGTACAGGGGAAGTTATTAAAACCAATGGAATGTAAATAAGAAGAAAGAAAAGTGGATGAAAAAATTACCAACTGTGAGCAGGAATCGAACCTACGACCTTCGAATTACGCGTTCGATGCTCTAACCACTGAGCTATCACAGCGGCCCTCCCTCCATCCACTTTTTTGGGTTTATCTGTGAATTTAGAAGTAGGAGCGACAAGCAGCGCCATCTATAAGCCAAACAACGAGTGTGAAAACACTCTTATGCGCATGTTTGGCGTCACGTAGCACGTGAACTTATTATGAGCAGGCAGCTGATTAATTGTCCCTCTTATACAACCTAAACACACCAAGTCTGCCAGTACGAGACCCTCGTTCAATGAAATAAGGGAAAGAAGTGTATACCTAAGGGCTCGTTTTTCCGTGTTTTAACACAATATTAATGAGATATAACAGACAGTAATGCCAAGGAATGTACAGGGGAAGTTATTAAAACCAATGGAATGTAAATAAGAAGAAAGAAAAGTGGATGAAAAAATTACCAACTGTGAGCAGGAATCGAACCTACGACCTTCGAATTACACGTTCGATGCTCGAACGCGTAAGCATCGAACGCGTAATTCGAAGGTCGTAGGTTCGATTCCTGCTCACAGTTGGTAATTTTTTCATCCACTTTTCTTTCTTCTTATTTACATTCCATTGGTTTTAATAACTTCCCCTGTACATTCCTTGGCATTACTGTCTGTTATATCTCATATATATATATATATATATATATATATATATATATATATATATATAGGCAGGCATGGTGGCGAAAATGGCCGTAGCGTTGCAATAAGTCAAGTAGATCCTCCAAGAGAACGGTAACAACGGAAGTGTTTAATTCGACAGTTTCGGCCAGAGTCTGGCCTTCATCAGGAGTCATGGTACATTCTGTTTGCGCTCACATTTATAGTATTTTGGGTAAAAAATGAGAGGGAAGGAACGAAAAAAAAACAGAAAGAAAGAAAGAGTTTGAAAAACGAGAGAGGAAAGGATATCCAGAAAGTTCCAGGTTCCACTGTGCTTCGCGAGTGGCGTCGTCAGTGTGTATTTTCTTAGTATTGCGTTCAGTGCAGTTTGGTGGCGGTCCCTTTATTGTAGACGGGGCCTGGCTAAGGTAAGGGCTTGCGTGTCGCGAAAAATGCTTTTTTTATTATTATTTTTTATTTTTTATTTTTTAAAGACCGTCACTAATTCGGCGTCGGGGACAGCGTTCCGAGGCTCCAGGAAGTCGGCGCGGGAGAAAATGTTTCTTAAGGCGCTGTCTGTCGTTTTGAATGCTATTTTGCTCTGCGAATCCGCGTTTGGGGGTTTTAATTGTGTATGGGGTGGCCCTTCTATATGTCGGGCTTTGTTGTCGAAATGCGGGAAGGGTTTCCAAACTGCGAGAAAGGACGTTTGAAGTGATTGCTATTTTGTACTGGGAAACCGCGTTCGGGGCGTTTAGTTGTGTATGTGGATGTCGGGCTTTGTTGCCAAAATCGGGGAAGGGTTGCCAAAAGGCGAGAAGGGGCGTTTGAAGTGATTGCATTTTGTTCTGGGAATCCACGTTCGGGGCTTTTAGTTGTGCATGCGGTGACCCTTCGACAAGTCGGGCTTACAACTATTGTTCGGTTATTCAGAGAAATAGAAATAGACGACAGTGGTTCACTGAAACACGCAAAGATATTTGTAGTTGTCCAGTCCTCGTCGCCGCCACAGTGCCGCGAAATCTTGAACTGTTATGATTACAATTATAAACTTACATATACACACATACACCCCCATACATATGCGCATATGCATAAGTACGTATACACATATAAATGCATATGTATATATTATAGTGCTTTGATTGCTGCAAGTGTACCCGGACTTTCATTTATGCCTTTTTCGAGGGTGTTAAATCGGTGTATGAGGTATGATTCACGTTGTTCACGTTCCCGGTTTGATTTAAATCCTGTTTCTAAAAGTGTGACTGACAATTTGTCGAAGGAGTGGCCGGGAAGGTTAAGGTGTTTTGATAGAGGTAGATTCGGCGCTGATTTCGCGTGGGCTCTGTGATTATTGAAACGAATCCTAAAGGGTGTTTCCGTTTGTCCGATGTATTGCATGCCGCACACGTTGCATTCAAGTAGATATACCACATTAGGGGAATCGCATGTTAGATTTCCTCGTATGTTAATTGAAAAGTTGGATTGTGTGCTGCTTGCCTTGCTTGTATCTCGCATCGCTTTGCATACAAAACATCGAGGCTTCAGACAAGGTCGGCATGAACTGTCGGAAGTTGAAGTATTGATTTGGGAGTTTACAAGTGTGTCTTTGAGGTTGCGTGTTCGTCGGTAAACGACGCCAGGAGCCGATGGGAATGCACGTTTTAGACGTTCACTTTGTTCCAGTATGTTGTAATGTCGTTTAAGGATTTTGTTAACGTTGGGGAAATTCGTGCTGTATGTTAAACATAGGTGTGTCTGTTGCAGGTTGTGTTGTGGTGGCCGCTTCATCAGAAGGTCATCACGCTGAAGTTTTCTAGCTTTTTGAATAGCGTCATCAATTACATGTGGAGGATATTTCTGTTTTTCGAGCACGAGTTTAAGCTTTTGTGAGCTCGCGTGGAAGTCAGTGTCTTTTGAGCAAATTCGCTTAAAACGGTGGGCCTGGCCGTATGGAATGCTGTTTTTACAATGGCGTGGATGATCACTTTGGTAATGGAGGTACTGTTGTCGATCTGTTGGTTTGCGGTAGAGGGTTGTGGAAAGTTTATCATCTTCTATTATTATGGTAACGTCAAGGAAATTTACGGTTACTTGTGAGTAGGTGTGTGTGAAGTGTATGTTTGGATGCACAGTATTGTAAGTATCGATAAAGTTTAGCAGTTCATCCTCGCTGTGAGTCCAAATAAGAAAAATATCGTCAATGTACCGCCTGTATAGGAGTGGTTTCAAGGGAGTTTGGGACAAAAATTCGGTTTCTAGTTCTCCCATAAAAATGTTAGCATAGTTTGGTGCGAGTTTGGTACCCATGGCGGTGCCGCTGATTTGTCGAAAGTACTCTTGGTTGAACTCGAATGAGTTCAGTTCTAATACAAGTCTTGTGAGGCTTGCGATGGCAGAGAAATCTGGGGTGTCAGGTTGTCTATGGTTTGTGTATGTGTTTTTTAATGCCGCTATGCCATCATCGTGGGGAATATTTGTATAAAGTGAAGACACATCAAGGGTAACTAAGTATGAGTGTTTCGGAATGCGCAGGTCTGCAATATCTCGAAGAAAATGTGAGGTGTCTTTACGTACGACCCGAGAGTGCACGGAATGTGGCCTATTAATTTGTCTACGTACCCTGATATGGGCTCGGTTACTGTGCCTATACCTGAAATGATTGGTCGGCCTGGATTACCGGGTTTATGAATTTTTGGGAGTATGTAGAAGCGCCCTGGACGAGGGTGTACTGGCCGCATTAATTTGTGCTCACTGCGTGTTATTCTTCCCTCGTCCAACAGCTTCTTCAGTTCTGTTGCTACAATACGCGTGTATTTCTCTGTCGGGTCCCCTGGGAGGCGTTCGTAGAATTTTAAGTCGTTTAGTTGACGGTATGCTTCTTGTAGGTAGTCGGTTGTATTTAGGACTACAATTGCCCCTCCTTTGTCAGCGGGCTTTATTATTATATCAGTCCTAGATGTTAGGTTTTGCATACTCTTTTTCTCGGATTTTGTCATGTTTTCCCGCTTTCCCTTCTGTCTGTGATACTCCTGTAATATATCTTTCTGGACCGCGTTAATATATAAGTCCAGACACTTGTCTCGATGACTATTTGGTGTCCAATCGCTTGTTTGGTGGCGGGGAGTCTTTGGAATGTTAGACGGCTTGTCCAAGAAATATTCGTGCAGCCTCAATTTTCTAGCGAAGTTGTCGAGGTCTCGGAGTAAGTGAAACTCATCGAAAGATTTTCTAGTTGGGCAGAAGTTTAGTCCTTTAGATAATAGTTTTACTTCATCAGTTGACAAACTCGTGTCTGATAGGTTTATAATCGCAGCGTCGTAGTGAGTGTTGATAGGTGTTTTCTTGTTTGTGCCGTGAGTTTCCTCGTGGGTGAATGTGTTGTAGTCATACAGTGTAGCGTCTGGTAGTGTGGGGTTGGAAACATTGTCTCTTTTAAGTTTCTGTATTTTAGTTTTCTTGACCTCTTGGTATTTATTCTGTTCGAACTCTGTTAGTAGGGTGATTTCCTCGTTTGATAAGTGGTTGTTGTCGCGCAGAATGGCGTTGGTCATGTTGGTCAGTTTCTTTACTTGTTTTTCACTGTGGTTGATTGCAATTTCTGTTAGCTTGAGTGATGCTTCTAGAAGGACGTTTTGCCATGCGGCCTGGTTGTTTTCGTCGAGATTTGTGGCGGCAGGGGTGATGGAGAGTGTCATTCCTTTGGGGGCTATTCTAGCATTTAGGTATACTTGCAGCGTCGATCTATGCATTGCATGTCTGATTCGTTTATCCGTGAGTTTTCTTACTTTAAGAAAAGTGGCACTGTAACCGGAGAGCAGAGAGCTGGACTTACAGATTGGAAGTCAGTCTTCTTTTGGGCGCGGGGACGGCACTGCAGAAGTCCGCAGGTTGTAGGTGTGTTGTGTAGGCCTTCGTCGTTGAAAGGATGATCCGGGCGTCGAGCTGCTGGCAGGCGTTGAGCTCCGAGCGAGCGTTGAGGGCAGGATGTCCGTGTTGCTGGCAGGATGTCCGTGTTGCAGGATGCCCGTGTTGTGCGTTGAGGGCAGGATGTCCAGCAGCTCGACGCCCGGATCATCCTTTCAACGACGAAGGCCTACACAACACACCTACAACCTGCGGACTTCTGCAGTGCCGTCCCCGCGCCCAAAAGAAGACTGACTTCCAATCTGTAAGTCCAGCTCTCTGCTCTCCGGTTACAGTGCCACTTTTCTTAAAGTAAGAAAACTCACGGATAAACGAATCAGACATGCAATGCATAGATCGACGCTGCAAGTATACCTAAATGCTAGAATAGCCCCCAAAGGAATGACACTCTCCATCACCCCTGCCGCCACAAATCTCGACGAAAACAACCAGGCCGCATGGCAAAACGTCCTTCTAGAAGCATCACTCAAGCTAACAGAAATTGCAATCAACCACAGTGAAAAACAAGTAAAGAAACTGACCAACATGACCAACGCCATTCTGCGCGACAACAACCACTTATCAAACGAGGAAATCACCCTACTAACAGAGTTCGAACAGAATAAATACCAAGAGGTCAAGAAAACTAAAATACAGAAACTTAAAAGAGACAATGTTTCCAACCCCACACTACCAGACGCTACACTGTATGACTACAACACATTCACCCACGAGGAAACTCACGGCACAAACAAGAAAACACCTATCAACACTCACTACGACGCTGCGATTATAAACCTATCAGACACGAGTTTGTCAACTGATGAAGTAAAACTATTATCTAAAGGACTAAACTTCTGCCCAACTAGAAAATCTTTCGATGAGTTTCACTTACTCCGAGACCTCGACAACTTCGCTAGAAAATTGAGGCTGCACGAATATTTCTTGGACAAGCCGTCTAACATTCCAAAGACTCCCCGCCACCAAACAAGCGATTGGACACCAAATAGTCATCGAGACAAGTGTCTGGACTTATATATTAACGCGGTCCAGAAAGATATATTACAGGAGTATCACAGACAGAAGGGAAAGCGGGAAAACATGACAAAATCCGAGAAAAAGAGTATGCAAAACCTAACATCTAGGACTGATATAATAATAAAGCCCGCTGACAAAGGAGGGGCAATTGTAGTCCTAAATACAACCGACTACCTACAAGAAGCATACCGTCAACTAAACGACTTAAAATTCTACGAACGCCTCCCAGGGGACCCGACAGAGAAATACACGCGTATTGTAGCAACAGAACTGAAGAAGCTGTTGGACGAGGGAAGAATAACACGCAGTGAGCACAAATTAATGCGGCCAGTACACCCTCGTCCAGGGCGCTTCTACATACTCCCAAAAATTCATAAACCCGGTAATCCAGGCCGACCAATCATTTCAGGTATAGGCACAGTAACCGAGCCCATATCAGGGTACGTAGACAAATTAATAGGCCACATTCCGTGCACTCTCGGGTCGTACGTAAAAGACACCTCACATTTTCTTCGAGATATTGCAGACCTGCGCATTCCGAAACACTCATACTTAGTTACCCTTGATGTGTCTTCACTTTATACAAATATTCCCCACGATGATGGCATAGCGGCATTAAAAAACACATACACAAACCATAGACAACCTGACACCCCAGATTTCTCTGCCATCGCAAGCCTCACAAGACTTGTATTAGAACTGAACTCATTCGAGTTCAACCAAGAGTACTTTCGACAAATCAGCGGCACCGCCATGGGTACCAAACTCGCACCAAACTATGCTAACATTTTTATGGGAGAACTAGAAACCGAATTTTTGTCCCAAACTCCCTTGAAACCACTCCTATACAGGCGGTACATTGACGATATTTTTCTTATTTGGACTCACAGCGAGGATGAACTGCTAAACTTTATCGATACTTACAATACTGTGCATCCAAACATACACTTCACACACACCTACTCACAAGTAACCGTAAATTTCCTTGACGTTACCATAATAATAGAAGATGATAAACTTTCCACAACCCTCTACCGCAAACCAACAGATCGACAACAGTACCTCCATTACCAAAGTGATCATCCACGCCATTGTAAAAACAGCATTCCATACGGCCAGGCCCACCGTTTTAAGCGAATTTGCTCAAAAGACACTGACTTCCACGCGAGCTCACAAAAGCTTAAACTCGTGCTCGAAAAACAGAAATATCCTCCACATGTAATTGATGACGCTATTCAAAAAGCTAGAAAACTTCAGCGTGATGACCTTCTGATGAAGCGGCCACCACAACACAACCTGCAACAGACACACCTATGTTTAACATACAGCACGAATTTCCCCAACGTTAACAAAATCCTTAAACGACATTACAACATACTGGAACAAAGTGAACGTCTAAAACGTGCATTCCCATCGGCTCCTGGCGTCGTTTACCGACGAACACGCAACCTCAAAGACACACTTGTAAACTCCCAAATCAATACTTCAACTTCCGACAGTTCATGCCGACCTTGTCTGAAGCCTCGATGTTTTGTATGCAAAGCGATGCGAGATACAAGCAAGGCAAGCAGCACACAATCCAACTTTTCAATTAACATACGAGGAAATCTAACATGCGATTCCCCTAATGTGGTATATCTACTTGAATGCAACGTGTGCGGCATGCAATACATCGGACAAACGGAAACACCCTTTAGGATTCGTTTCAATAATCACAGAGCCCACGCGAAATCAGCGCCGAATCTACCTCTATCAAAACACCTTAACCTTCCCGGCCACTCCTTCGACAAATTGTCAGTCACACTTTTAGAAACAGGATTTAAATCAAACCGGGAACGTGAACAACGTGAATCATACCTCATACACCGATTTAACACCCTCGAAAAAGGCATAAATGAAAGTCCGGGTACACTTGCAGCAATCAAAGCACTATAATATATACATATGCATTTATATGTGTATATGTACTTATGCATATGCGCATATGTATGGGGGTGTATGTGTGTATATGTAAGTTTATAATTGTAATCATAACAGTTCAAGATTTCGCGGCACTGTGGCGGCGACGAGGACTGGACAACTACAAATATCTTTGCGTGTTTCAGTGAACCACTGTCGTCTATTTCTATTTCTCTGAATAACCGAACAATAGTTGTAAGCCCGACTTGTCGAAGGGTCACCGCATGCACAACTAAAAGCCCCGAACGTGGATTCCCAGAACAAAATGCAATCACTTCAAACGCCCCTTCTCGCCTTTTGGCAACCCTTCCCCGATTTTGGCAACAAAGCCCGACATCCACATACACAACTAAACGCCCCGAACGCGGTTTCCCAGTACAAAATAGCAATCACTTCAAACGTCCTTTCTCGCAGTTTGGAAACCCTTCCCGCATTTCGACAACAAAGCCCGACATATAGAAGGGCCACCCCATACACAATTAAAACCCCCAAACGCGGATTCGCAGAGCAAAATAGCATTCAAAACGACAGACAGCGCCTTAAGAAACATTTTCTCCCGCGCCGACTTCCTGGAGCCTCGGAACGCTGTCCCCGACGCCGAATTAGTGACGGTCTTTAAAAAATAAAAAATAAAAAATAATAATAAAAAAAGCATTTTTCGCGACACGCAAGCCCTTACCTTAGCCAGGCCCCGTCTACAATAAAGGGACCGCCACCAAACTGCACTGAACGCAATACTAAGAAAATACACACTGACGACGCCACTCGCGAAGCACAGTGGAACCTGGAACTTTCTGGATATCCTTTCCTCTCTCGTTTTTCAAACTCTTTCTTTCTTTCTGTTTTTTTTCGTTCCTTCCCTCTCATTTTTTACCCAAAATACTATAAATGTGAGCGCAAACAGAATGTACCATGACTCCTGATGAAGGCCAGACTCTGGCCGAAACTGTCGAATTAAACACTTCCGTTGTTACCGTTCTCTTGGAGGATCTACTTGACTTATATATATATATATATATATATAGTGGAGATACTAGACATGGATCTATATATTCCATAAGAAAAAGAAGTGGACCGAAACAGCATGACATAAGTAAAACGAGCCGGAGCACATTTCAAAAGCTTCGATAGATGCCAAGAACTATAAAACAATGCGTACAGTCCAGCATAGTGTGCCTTTTGCCAGAAAGGACCACTTGCTCTTGAAGTCGAGGAAACGCCGTTACGTCCGTGTGACCAAGCACGGCAGCGACGGGAAGACCAGGATTATGTTAATTTTATCGCAAAATATGGCTTTAGTGTAAATTTGAATCATTTTAGACTCATTTTACGGGTTACTACAAGCCCAAGTGAAGTGTTCCAGTTTATATGAGCCGAATACAAACTTCACTCCTGAATGCCGATGACATTATAGGCTATGTGGATTCTACCCCCCAATACAGATTTGAGGTATAAAACTGTTGAAGCAGGCCAGAACCTATTGTCAGTAGCAAAAATGTGCGCTTTTCTTAGTGTCAGTTAAAATGCAGGGGGCTCATTAAAAAAAACACACCACATATTTCCATACCAATTCATTGTAGCTGCGCCGATATCAGTTCACTGTTCGCAATGTACGCTGTAGATTTAGTTTGTGCGTGCCATCCACTGTTCCAGCCAAATGAAAAAAGTTTCATGCAGGACACGCCAAGTGTGCTTAGAAAAAGTGTTTAGTGATTTCGGATACCTCGTACTTAACTATGAGAGAGCAGTAAGCCGTCTCGAGTGACAGACCTCGTTGACGCGTAGGCGGCGTTCCACCAAGTGCTGCCTTCGTCAAGCTGATAGCTGGAACTATCGAAAGCTGTAACAAGGAAGAAAGCTGATTTAGTTGCGTGGACCTTCTTTGTAACACTATAGTGTTTCTGCACTAAAGAAATTATAAGGTAGTGCTTATTAATGGGGACGCAATGCACATGAACGCACGTGCCCGGCGCTACAGGAAGCCACACCCGCAAGCCCGCATTGGGACAGTAATAGAACCCCTAAATGTAGCGAAAAAGGTGAACACCTTCTGCCATGTTACACCATTGTCGTTTCCGCTAACCACTTCACATTCCTGTTGCTGGGCGCTCTGAATGAAAATGCCATTAGCCTCACCTCGCGGCTCCGACCTGCTTTGTACTATATGTGTAGACATTGATCACACCCAGAAAGGTAGCGGCTTTCCCTTGACTTCCCCCTCATAGATGCCATCGCCATTACGCAATGGTCCTACTGAGAAGACTCCAAGGATAGAAGCGAAGGAATGGCGGTGTAAGTTCACGTTTCTCGCTGGCTATCACTGACCGCGAAACTGAACACGGCTCAATTACCCATGTGATTTCTTTCTTTATGTGTGTTGCCTGGGCTCTGTTTCTTCCCTGCATCTTCTCTTTTCTCCTTCTTGTATCCCTCTCACATTTGCTCGTTTCGTGCGCTTCCAGATACCCGTATACGTCGCATAAGTTCTCCTCCGGAACACCGTTAGGGCGCGTTACTTACGTAACGCCAGCAGGGTGAGCCGGGAGGATGAAGCGACGTAAGAGACTGCAGTAAAGCGAAGCGCAGAGAAACGCTTCGCATCCGACGATCTGCACATAAAAAAAAAAATAGAGCGGACGAAAGTGCGTCATCGCATATCGTGCCCACGCACTGCGCCTGTGTCGCTGTTGCGTGTCGCTGCTCTGGATGACGTCGGTAAACATTTGAACCGCGTGCGGCCAGTCTTCAAAGGCTATAAAATCTTGGTTTTGGTGTCCCTTTTCCTGATTTCACGTCGTAGCTGTTGCGAAGAGAGGTTGAAAAAGAGAGGTCAGTCAAAGTGTTCCAAAGAAGTGCCAAGACAAGACTGATTAACAGTATGTTCAAGGACGCCAATTCGTGCTTTACAGGGCGGAAAAAAAAAGAAAGAAAAAGGCTCTTTTCTTTACTTCGAACTTGAGTCCTTTTAGGTATATTCAGTATGCTGAAACATTCCGAGGACGTTTCCGCCTTGCCTTCAAGAGTAAACGCGAGGGCATAGCCGGGCTCTATTCGCATCACCTCCTCATTCAAGCTTCGCTTCTCGCGGCCACGCAACGATTCTGGCTGGACACCTCAACCACGCCGCAAGAAATGGCTGTGTATATACGCGTAACAATAGGTGGAGGAAACGCTCTCAGAACTCCTGCTTCTAGTGCCATTGTGAAGAGCCCACTGTATACGACATAATTTAACATATTGCGAATCACACCAGTCAGTTCTGAAAGGCCTATTTATTTTAAATGTGAAGCATTTAAATGCGAAGCACCCGCGAAGCCGCTGCGGAGCGGCGGCTAATTTTTCTGTTTAGTTATTCGTTGGCAGCAACGAAGCGGACCTTTCGCAGTTGCAGCGCCCTCTGGGCGTTGCATCGTCGGTAAACATCATAAAAAACATTTTTTTTTTACGTATACAAAGCAAAAGAAGAACGTACAAATTATTTCTTGTTCATGAAGTATTTAGAAATCCACTTTATTGTATTAACCGTCAATTTTTTTGACAAAAAAAGCAAGCTGTGACTTGATAGTAGCCACTCAAAAGTCAGCAAGGTTCCGTTCCAGATCCATTGCAAGCATTCACTCTCTGTTTTTTGCGCTTTTGACGCGTGCGTGGTGGCGGCGTTTTTATTTTTCACCGTTGAAACTGTGTTTGCATAACCATTGATGCCTCCGACAAGTTTGCTTGAGGAGCCATATTTGATGGGTTTCTTAAAGTGGTCCGAAATCAAGGACTTGTGCCTCGGAGTCTTCCAATCCACTCGGCGAGACCCACTGTCCCGACATGGCCTGTTGAACATTGACAGCATGGACAGAGGACAGTTTCGCACGTATTTTAGGTTTGAAAGATATGACGTGCGAAGCCTGTGCCATGCACTACAAGTGCCAGAAAATGTGACAACGCCGCAGGGAGTGCACGCTTCAGGAGTCGAGGCACTCTGCCTTACGCTACGGCGGCTGGCTTATCCCAATAAGCTGCGAGAACTGGAGCCGCTGTTCGGGCGGCATTATTCAGTGATTTCTTCAGCCACTAATGCAGTGCTCGCGCGCATTGACAGCACGTTTGGACGTCTGCTGCGAGATGTGAAAAACCACAC